>CM041782.1:203825258-203848668 GCA_023374045.1 Limonium bicolor
TTCAACTAAATGCTCTTAATCCCATGGTATACTAACTTGATTCTCCACCAAATATCAATACATCTCCTGACTTCAAGATAATCTTTCTCGCCTTGTCCATCCTCTTCTGATCACCGTATAAAAACTCAGCATCGTCTCCTATGGAGAATGATACAACTGGTATCCCTTTGGTAATTGACTCGGATGTCTCATCTCGTTCCTGGTGTAATCGAAGTTTTCCCCCTTTTTCATAGAAGTTTGCTATACAAATGTCGGCTTCCATATCCGGCATAGGGTTTGTTTCTAGTTGTTGTGCAATCTTGACCGCTTCTATCACCAAAGTTTGACAACTATCGGGTATCCTAGGAACTCGTGTTCCATCTATCTTTCTCACTTCACTATACAACCTAGTTTGTGGATCCCAATCCTTACCCATACACATCATATATAATTTAAGTTTTGATCCACTACCATATCCTAGAGTGTAAAATCCTCCAAGGCCTATTCCCAAAGTTCTACATTCATTTACAATAGCTATTTGTTCGTCTAGAGTTAAATATTGCTTGAGTAGGATCATGCCGGGTCGAAGTACTTGGCATTCTCCCTCTGGATATTCCCGACCTTCACTCATAGGCTCAGGTGGTCTCTGTCTCATAGGTATGGGAAAACAAATGTCGAAGTGTCCTATTAAAGTGAGAGTTTTCCTAAGTTAGGTCTCTCTAAATTCTTATTCATACAAACACATACAAGTCTCATTGACTGAATAACTGTAAACACACATTCAAAGCATCATGCTTTTGGTCTAAGTTCTAGGCTTACCGGTATCGCGATGAGCGCTAGCCTCAGCGCCTGAAGTTCCCACAGAGTACAGGGTGTTTCTACCCGGAACTATCTCTGTCCCCTTCTGACTCCCGGATGAGGATGGTTGTCCTCCCGGTCCCCTAGTGTAGGTGTTAGTCTGTGGCGCTTGGCCTCCTCTGGGTCCTCCAGTCTCTGTAGCTGGTGTCCTCTGTGAACCTCTAGATCCCTTGTATACTCTGCTTACTGGGTTGGAGAAGCATTCATACTCCTGATGACCTTCCTTTTTGCAATAGCGGCACTCCACCATCCTGCATGTGCAGTCTACTCCTGGGTGATCACTACCACAGCGCTTACAGTAGTAGTGGCACTGGGTTGGCTTATTGCCTATTGTTATACAACGTGGTTTAGTAAAGGTATAGCTAATAAATATCTTGGTTAAGTAAGAGGTGGGTATCCTTACCCCTAGGTGGTGCCGATCTAAGTGGCTTAGCATCAATAGCTGGGCCAGTCAGAAGAGGGACCTGCTCCTTCGCCTTCTGACCGTGGAAATCCTTCCGCCCCTTCTTCTTATCAAGGAATCTCCTGTTGAAGGTTTAGGTTAGTGACCAAACTAAGTGTAGGTAATAAATAAGTATTCCTTCCCAATCTAAGGTTTCTTACTTTCCCTTCCTGTTGTATCTGCCCGAGGTTGCTCCCCCATCTTCTCCTTCAGGGTTCTTCCTCTTCTTTCCCCGGACTTCCTCCCTGGACTGAATCATTAACTCGGTTGCTGATGCATCGTCATAACATTCTTGTAAGGTAGTGAAACGAATTGCTCCCATAGCACCTTGGATGCGAAATTGCAAGCCTCCCCTAAACTTTTGGATCTTTACAGTGTCGGAGTAGTCGACTCCTGGTATGTAATCTAGCAGGCTAATAAATCGTGCGTAGTACTGGTCGACTGTTTGGCTCCCCTGAATTAAGGTCTCGAACTCTTGTCTTTTCCTCTGCTTTAAGTGTTCGGGCTAGTATTTCTCTCGCAGCACCTCCACAAACGCTGTCCATCCAAAGTCCGGTGTAGCTCTATGGTGGCCCTCCACAGACCGCCACCAAATGTCAGCTGCATCTTTCAGGTTGTATGCGGCGATCTCGACCTTCTGGTCTTCTGGAACTCTAACAGCTCTGAAGGCCTTCTGGTGCTCTACAATGAACTTCTCCAGTGCGGCGGGGTCTGGTTCCCCTAAGTATGTCGGAACTCTTGCGTCTGCAACGCTCTTCAACCAATTGGTTTCCCTGGTTGCGGCGGGTGGGGTATGGCTCCCGTAAGCTGAGCTCCTAGTTGCTGCGCGAAGGCTGCCATGGCCGCTGCTAGGCCTGGTACTTCTGGGACATCTGCCGGTGCTTCTCCACCTCGTCCTCTGTCGCCTCCACGTGGTCTTCCTCTTTTCGACATCTATAAGATAGTATACTATTATTTCTACTCGGTTGCTACACCATTTTACAAACACAATCACAAACATATAAGGAAACTAACTACTAGTAATAAAATATTCCTAGATTTTTTTTTAGGTCATGAATCCTCACAGACGTTTCCCGTACCCCAATGTTCCTATGCTCATGTTCGTGACTCAGTATCCTTCATCAGAGCGTAACTACGCTCTGATACCACTTTTTGTAACACCCCTAATCCTAACCTGTTAAAAACGTCGCAAGTCGTAGCATAATAAATAATAGTCGCAGCGGAATTTAAGCTATCTATCCTTGGTGTTACACGCCGTCACTCACCCTTGTGAGTAACAAGGCATCCTTACTCTTACCAACAATCCAACTCCTCACGCTGTGATGGATGATACTGAGCACTCTAATTATTACAGACCAAATCCAACTAGATGAGCAGCTAAATGAAATACAACCATCTCCAAAATACAGTACGTAATAAAACTACAAGTGTTTCTCAAAACATAGCAGCTACCCTGTTCCCCGCACTCCGGCTTGTGTCTTCTTCAGTAACCTGAAATGTTTTGCCCATTGAAGGGCTCAGCAATCGAAATGCTGGTATGCTAAATGTAGTCCTAAGTCATCTAGATTCCTTAAGTCATTTTAGCCATCTTGATATTAGATTTATTACATAAAATACCAGTTTACAACAATAACAGTAATAACAGTATACATTAAACAATCACATAACAGTTCACCTGCAAACATCAGTGCACAACAATAAACCACAACCAATAATCAAGCACCAATAATGCATAACAGTAATCAACAAGATACGCGTATTAAACTGTACTTGTTAGTTGGCCACCTGACCCTTACCCCTTTAAACCAATCACTTATCCTTTTCCAATTAAATTCCACCTCAGGTCATGTCAAGACTACCCTTAATAACTTATTAATGGACGATAGTCCCCTGGGTTCCAATGGAACCGTTACCAGCTGACCCTATGGCCCTGGATAATGACCGATCCGGTCGAACCTGTGCACCAACGGTAGTGCCCTCCGCCATCGTCAAATGTGGACAATGGATTCCTTGAGTGACTCCCCATTGAAGTCTCTCGTAGTGATCACGATGCGCAACCAAAAAGTCGAAATAGTCTGGATTCCTCTCTTTATAAGTTAGCCCTTTAGTCAGTGATACAATCACGAATCCTTGAGTTGAGACTATAACAGTTGACCAACAGTTAGGTTCAATAATACCTAAAGTTCAGTTAGTCTTGTTCCAGTTTAGATGTAAAAACTTCCAGTCATAAACATTCGCGTAGAATAGAACGCAGTTGTGTTGAGCAATACAGTATACAAAATAATATACATAAAATCACAGATATCGCTCTTAACAATTAAACACTCACGTCTGGACCTTAGGAAAATCCTTAGGATCATTCAGACCACACAATTAACATACCGTTCACCAAGTAACTGCTAGCTTGACAAATTCCCGTTCAGTAGTTCCTTCCCGTACGTTGTTATATATACATGCAATACCGGGTAATATTAGTAAACTATTCATTAAATATTAGAGTACTGTCACTGTAGAGTTTATACTCGTAGTATACTAACTCTGTATGTTCTTTATTTCCCCTGTTGTTTAACAGTGGTTCTAGGAAGTCCATCAGTCCATTATTTTATGTGACTATACATGTGATAATAAATTTCTTCCACATAATATATTTCTATTTCCTTAATCTTATACCTATAATTATTTCCACTTATTCCTTATATCAATATGATCTGGTTATTTTATTATAACCACCATTATTTTATAAACTTATATTATACTCCATAATGTATCATAATACATAGTTTAATTCCTTTCTTTATTAAATTACAAAACAAGCCTTATATTTTCGGTAATGACATAACAAACACTATAACTTTTATAATTTACTAATTAACCACTTTAACATTTCGGTAATTACCAACATGAATATTCTAATTTTTATAATTTACCAAATGACCACATTAATTCTCGGTTTTAGTAAACATCTTTCCTTTATTTACAATTTAACCCCAAAACTTTATATAAGTTACATATTAACTTATAAACTATAGTTTTAATATTTAATTTTTCTTAAATACCGAACAGACCCTTATACTTTTACAAATTATGAATTCACCCCATGTCTAATTCGGTTTTACATATATATTTTCATAAATTACATATTCACCCCAAAACATTTATAAACTTAATATTTTATGTCATAAATCATTTTAACTCAAAGTTTTTGGTCAACACTTCGACCAAGACTTAATTTCATAACTAATACTTTAATATACCCATAAAATCTTATGTATTCTCGGTTATACTCCAAATTCCCAATAATTACAAAATAGCCCCAACACTTTATAAAATGTCATTTTAATACTTAAACACTTATTTAAATTCACCAAAATTTATAATATTAGTTCTTACCTTATATTATACCATAATCATACCAAACTACCCCTTTGTTCTCGACAATTATTATTAGCACACTAAACTTTTCAAAATTTACATTTTTGCCACATAAATTAATAAACTACCCATTTAAATACTTGTAGCTATTTTTAATACTCCCAAAATTTATAATATAAGTTAATACACTTATATTTTCCAAAATCACCTATATACTCATATCATTCTCGGCTTTATATATATTTACTATATGGTTTTAAAACTTGATTTGAACTTTATAATATGTACATATAAATTTATATGAGCCATATAACACTTCTAAAAATTATGTTAATGACTTAGATTGATTAAAAGCTCAAAATAAAGCATTTATCTCCTAGGATATTCGGCCTAAATATTTAAGCATCATAAATAAATTTTGTGACACATTTTTATACCTTAAGGTAATAATCTTACCTTATATGTTATAAATTATTTTCTTGACAATATAACCCAAAGTATTTCGGCCTTAATTTATTTAGAGGTTATACATAATTCTTTTACCAAAGTTTGAAGCTTAAATCAAGCTTAAACTTAGTAAACCTTAATTATATAAACTTACTCCTTAAATCTAGATAATTCTTGTACTTGATTTCTCCTTGAATTCCAAGCTCTTCCAATGCTATTTTGATGAAGAGAATTCGGCCTCCTTGTACATATTTAGGAGATCCATTTGCTAGACTTCTAACAAGGATTTATAAATAATATTTGGGGTAGTTTTACAAGAGTTTACCTTAGGAATTTAACAAGGTATTTTCGGTACACCTTGGGATGATTGTAGATCCAAGTTTCCTTCATGAAATAATGAAGAGAATATAGATTTAGAAGCTTATAATTTTCGGTTATAGGTTAAGGAATTTACTTAGGATTTTCAACATGAAAATATACCTTAACTTGGTCTTGTTGTTCCTTGTATTGTTGTTGAATCTAGGAACCTCCTTGGAACACCAATGCTTGGCGATTTCTTGTAGGATTGTTAGGATGATTCTTGCTTCAAGACTTAGGAGAATTAACTAGGAAAATTACATTAAAATGGTGTTAGAATTTAGAACACCTAAATGGAGCTTTGAAGCTCTAAGGAATTAACTTAGCAAAGAAAGAATGAGAGAAGGACTTACCAATTAGGTGAGTGAGCAAGGAAGAATAGAATGCTCACGTAAGTCCTTAAGGAAGGAATGAAAGGATTCAAAATCTGAATGGTATTTATTTATTTGGTCAAATTGATAGGCATGCTAGGTAGGCTCCTTTCATTAGATAATTACTTGGTTCATGGCTCCATAAAATGCTCATTATTGAGCTTGCTTTTCGGTCACATGTGGAGGGATAAAGTGTTGATTAGTAAGTCTAGCATATAGGAAGTTAGGCAAGGTAATTGTTTAGCATTTAATGAGTTGATTATTGATGCTAATCTTGTTTTATTCTTGTAGGTTATCGGCCATAATGGATGTAGGCAGCCTTGTTTCCCTTGTAGTCTTACGGCACATAGGCCATAGGAGACTAATTAAGTTTGTTTTATACTAGACATGGGATTAGGCTTAGTTAAGTGTTTGTCTTTCTTTGATTAATTAACAGCAATAATACCTCCTTCCTCCTGTATATGAATCGGCAGTCATATGCTACAGCATGGCTGTTTGATTTGTTTAGTTACAATGTACATATACAAATACAAAGTAGATCTAGGTGTATTTAATTCTTACAACTTTTGGCTAGGCTTATCTCTTATTGTTTTACTGCAGGGAAATCGGTAATGGAGTTCCCTTTTGACTGAATTATTTGACACATTACCATATAATACATGATAGGATGAGTCATTATCCATAAGGCAATTTTCTAAGCCAAAACTAGTCAAAATAGACCTAAAATGGCGCCTAACATGGAGGTTGTATGGGACTGATTTTTAATTTGATTCCTGTCACACTATATTGTATTAAGACCATATTATAACATGTTATAAGTCACAACATTTAATTGGTACATTTATACTAAGGTAAAAGATGAAAGTTCTAAGGCAAAAATGCTGATTTTAGATACCTTTTTGACCCAAAAATCGCCCCCACTTGTACTATGAATTTAGTACTGGCATTAATTGATTTAGATGTTCAATTTATCCCCTTTTAAGATTATCAACTCGTGGCTCCTCAAAAACTTCAAGGTAATTGCGTAGAACGCGTTTTTGTGACACCCGAAGGTGCGTTTTTGTGCTTTAAGGATTTTTTGGAAAATAAGTAGTCTCTATGAGTTCTAAGTGTTTATTAACATTTTTTATAGTCAATAATAATATGTTAAGGTGTTACATTGAGTTATATGGGGTTATATCAACTCATAACTCAATTTCCGGGCTACCGGGACACTCCCGGGGCAAAATAGGAGTGTTAGGAATTTCGTCCGACCACATTTTGTTTAACGGAGAATTTAGCTTGAGCAGTCTCTTTATAATGTTGAATAATGATGTTAGTAACTCTTAGAATGATTTATAGGGCTTTGTGCCACCTCGGCACTCCTCCGGGGCATTCCCGGGGGTTTATGGGGTCCTCGTCGGGAACTTCCGAGCGCTTTGTATTTTTACTCAGTTTTAGATGAGGTCCTGTGTTCTAAGGGTCATATAATGATCCTTGATTAACTTCATATGAAGTTTATAGCTTATAAACTTGTTTAGCTTAAGGTCGGGCTTTAACGCACGTTTTTGACCTTAAGGAGTTTAGGTGCGTTTTTAACGCCTAAGTGTTCATATCCCTTCTTAGGGTTTAATATTCCCCAAAATAATATATATTTAGCACTATTTAATTATAAATGTTAGGGGTATTTCACTAACCAATACATACATAAGGGTAATGAGATTTAAGATTCATACTTAAACTCACATATAACCCAAAATTTACATAAGTGTCTTAAAACACTAAAATTGATGTTTACCTTGGGAATTTGAAAGAGACCTTGAATAAGAGCAAGATAGGGCACCTCCTAGTCCTTTGAAGTTTGAATCAAGCTAAATGAATAGCAAGATAATGCACCATTAAGAGGTGAATTTTCGGCTATACACAAAAATGAAGGGAAACTTGGATTTTCTTTGATTTTCCTTACCTTGAAGCAAAGGAGAATGACAAGCATGAAAAGATGAGCTCAAGCTCCTTCAATGGAGATTCTTCATGGCACCAAAATGAGTTCTTGAAGATTCGAAAAGATAGAAGTGTAGAGCTTGGTCTAACTAGAAGAATGGTGGTCTTGGAATTAAATTTGGAGCACGGAGCTAGAAGTTACAAGCATTCAAAGATGGAGAATGTATGGTTGCTGTAGCAAAACGATTTTGGCTTGGGAGGATGAAGGTATGTGACCGTGGGAGCAAGGAAGAATGAAGGAAAAGTGAGGAGAGAGGTAAGATTTGGAGATATTTATGTTATAAAGCAAAAGTAACCTTTTTACTTACTTTTCTTTCTTTCTTTAACTAACTAATATATGGTGGTGACTCACCACATAGAAAACCGGCCCCCCTTTAGTATAATGGGATATTTATGGTCTTTGTTGACCAATTAATTGACTTATGTTGACTTATAACTTAAACTAGCACTATTTGAGCACTATTCACCAATTAAGGCACATAATTGTGAAATTTTTTGATTTCCCATTGATTTATACTTCCTAATGTGATACTAAGTAGTACACATGTTGATTAAAGAGTAATTATGGACATTTAGCCACTCAAAACCCATTTCTAAGACAATGTTTCAAAAAAGTGCTTTAAGGCTCCTTAAAGCACATTTTGTGTTTTAACTTGTTTTCAAGCTTGGTTTTCTTTATTAATTGATTTACATGTTCATTAACATGTAAATAATGTATAGGAATGACCTTTAGGTCTTATACAAGGTTACACCAAGTCTAGAGCAAGTATTTGCTTAAATTGACTTCATGGTGTTTTCTTGTGTTTTCTTTGGTTCAATTGTCTACCAATGTTTCTTAAGGACTTTATTAGTCTTATCAAATCATAATCGCATGTTACTAAGTCTTGGTAGGCTCTTTGGGTCCTAACCAAGTTCATTCCAAGCTTAGAGCATTTTTGCTCAAACTGTCTTAACGGTACTTATTGTATTTACCATGGTTTAATTTACTTAATAGCATTTCTAAGGCACTCTTAAGCCTTTATATACCATCATTTAATATTTACACAACATATCAAGGTTTGGGGTATTTCACATGTGCGCGGTTTGGCGCTTGTTGGTTAATGAGTATGTTATTTATGTTGCTTACGGTTTGTACCGTAGCTCTCTTCACTTCATTATATTTTCCGGATCACATCATTTAACGTAGTACCGGACTCCGTGGTGAGGATGTGTGCATCCTTTCTTTATGGAAGTCCTTATGGTAATTTCTTTCTTGTTACCTGTCACAGTAACTCAGACATCGTTTTCCTGGTGACATACATTTAAAGGTAGTCGGAGGCGGTGTCCCCGTCCTCCCGGGCTGACGCCCTTTACTAGCACGTTAAGTACTTACTTTAACTCACGCTATTTAGTGTTTAGTTTGGTTGTTTTTTTCATTGGTTACACTTGGATATTTGTATTTTTTTGTTTAGGCAATTTGTCGTTGCTTAATTCCCATAACCATCATCACTGACAATGGTACTAATAGTAGACGACGTGCCTTTTATATAAACATATAATTATTACTTTTTACATGGTGGAACGCCAATGGCGGTAGCCACTCTTTTACTTGGAACTTGCCCAATGATCAGTATGATCATGATGATACACATAAAATTTAATCTTGACGTTTGTTCGTTCGTAATTGTACATAATCGCACATGGCACTCCTTGGTAAAGGAAGTGCCCAGGGATGGTAATTATTCATGCGTTACACATAAGTTCGTGTTTATTGTTGCGAATGGTATTGGTAGTAACCGGGTTACGGTAGAATTGTTCTTTTCAATTTTGGTTCAACTGTGGACTGATATGTTTTAAACTTTTCCGGTGTTCGTTACGAGTTGGTGTAAACTGTTACGACGTAGTACTGGTATTATTTATTAAATGTTCATTGTTTCTCTACAATTTCCTATATGTGTTGTACGGAAGTGAGTAGTTATCCTCAAGTATTCTCATTTAATTCCTTATTGTTAAATTGTTGCTAGTTGTTTGTAACTAGTATACTATAGTTTTGTTTATCCTGACTGTAATTAATTGTGGCAACTTGTGAAGAGTCTCAGGAGTCATCCGACCCTGATGTGATCAGCACCAGTGGTAAACTGTCCTTCCACCCCAATTTGTGTTCAACTTCCCCTGATTCCTAGGAAATCAAGTTCCACATCCCACGTCCATTTCAGCCATTAAATCGATTAACAAATAAGTTATTTATGGTACTTGGCTCATAAGCCAATGTGATTAATTCATCACTGTTTAATGGAGGTAGTTTTTTATGGGCTGATGTATGCCCCTTTTTTTATGATAAGTCGGACTCATCGGGTCCTTCCGAGGTTATAGACCTCGTATTTTCGCAGTTTATTATTCTTGTGGCGACAATTGAAGTCATGTAGTTTACATTAGAGTTGTGCAATTGTTTGGTGATTATTTGTAGCCATGGCGTTGTACCATTGGTCTACATAGTTTACAGAACTCGTTGTAACGATAATGGTAATTTTAACTACGGTCGTAGTTGTTTGCAGTACTTGCAGTAGCAAGTGCGCGGGGTAGACGGAATTATTAGTACATTATTTAACTTAGCGCTTGCAGTGGCACGCGCACCATGCAAGTGGAATTATCGGTTTTGGACTTGTTCGTCTCTTTACCGTATTGGTTGCTCAAGTACCGTTAGAACGATTGTTCCTAAAAAGGACGATATTTGGATTGGAAAATTTTCCTGACCATACTGTTATTAGAATATCTATGTTCTACCTCACCTTAGATTTATGGTAGCATAAACGCTCGGAATTTGTTTGTCCATAGGTGTCGTCACGACTAGGTTCTAGTGTTACAGTATTGTATACAAGATTAGGACTGGAATATGAATATAACAGGACAAGTGGACTTACAAAATTCTCCGCACTCACATTATAGTTTCAGTTTACAGTTGGTATTACAACACAATAGCATAGTGGTTTAAAGGTCCCCATTACGAGCGACGGTCTCGCGGAGCTCAGGATGCTCCCGATCTGCTTGACCTGATGTCTTGGGAGATCCTTTCCACGACGTTTTCCGTAGCAATGGCGCTCACCCCGGCGGTGCCTATCGCTAACGCTTGGTCATTTGTAAGGAAGGTAGGATATTGATTTTTATTAACGTCATAAGAGTAAGACTTTTATACTTTTCGTATGAAGTCGCTTAGGCGGACTATCAGGCTTGCTAGCCTCTTCCCGTTACTCGGGGATTTATGTTTTTCAACAGTATGGTACACATTGGGTTGTGGCGGGAGGGGTACTGTCGGTGGTAGTCCATACTGGACTTCCACATGAAAGTGAACTGTCGCCAATGTACTCACGACGTTCGTATGTCTCCTCCTGACTGAGTTCTCAGCTGGTCCATGACGGGAGTAATATTCCCGGGCCTTTGTGTCTTGGCTAGCTTCTTGGCCCGTACCACCACTAGGCATCGGTATTACCATTCGTCTATTCGTTACTCGATAACTTACCACGTTACAGTCAAACACATATGTGCGCCCCTAGGGCTAACACTTGCAAGCCAAAGGCATTGCTAACACATATTTTCACTTAAGTGAAGACGTTTTGTACCACACAAACGTTTCCCATATTCCCAAATCCTAGGCTCACTGTCTTAAATCCTATTATCTCGTCATTAGAGTGGTACTCCGCTCTGATACCACTTTTTATAACACCCCACTCGTAATCACGTAATAATCACTCACGTAGCATTAATTAATCATATCTCACAACGGAAGTCACACAGCAATAATCTCACTCGGGTGTCACATGCCATTACTCGCCCATACGAGTAAAGAAGCAGAAATAAATTAAATAAGAAACGACACTGGTAATATATACATAACCGCAGTGATAACGAGATACTAACCTATACATCAATCTAAACCAAATGTAACTTTAACGACAAGTGAGCGTCTAGGTATTCCCCAAATGTATACAACGTTATAAACACATTAAACTAATGGACATCCTAATACAATGTGGATTTTCGTGCGAGAAATAAAACTCTAACTACCCGGGTCCCGCTCTTCGGCTTCCGTGTTAATCATCACCTACAGCAATGCCATAAAGGCTCAGCGATAAACGCTGAGTATGCCAGGCATAGACCCTATTGGTCACTTTAGGTTTGTTACATGCTTTACCGGTGTACAGGTAAATGAAAGCAGTAAACGCATGGATGGCGGTAATGTAAACAGCTAATACAGGCACTACAGTTCACACTCCACAGTATACATTTAATCACAAAGCACTCAATCACAACAATGATAAACACATAGCCGTCAACAACGGTCATCCATACCAACTTCACATACGGCCCCCCGGGCCCTGACATAACTTTACACATTTTGTTAGCACTGTCGGGAGTCAAGTTAGGACATCCCAAAATAACTCACTTGGACGGTAGTCACATGCAGACGAGGTGCTCATTCACTTTGCCTTTTTAAAAACGTACATATTTTGCCTTTCTAAAGGCACCCATGTTATCACCATGCCTGTCGATCTATCTAGGCTCGATTAGGTTAAATCAGAGTAAGCCCGATCCGGGTTAACTCAGGAGATCTCTACGCGCGACCAGTAGCCAATGACTAACTGGATTAAGGTAAACCATGATACTCATTCACTTTCATCCACTCTCCATCGTTAGACTTAGTTAGTCGGTTACTCAAGTTCAGTTTTAGGTATGGAGAAATCACATTTAACTTGGCTGCCCTGTGGGTCTTACGCACGCCTAGTAGTATCTAGGTCGTTTTCATGTTCGAGTCAAAGCTCTAGAGATCGACGATGTCGTATCTCGTCCCTAAGTATTTTGCTTAGGTTAGTATACATATACAATCATAATATTAAGTGTGTTACATCCATTAACAACAATCACATCACATTAAACGCATATGTGTTTTATATAAGTCGATCTATAGTCAACGTAGTATTAGTCCCGTAGGACGTTCACACATAATTAAATAATGCGGAAAGATAAACAATTGACATCCCATAACACACATCCATACACACATACATACATGCATCACACTCGTTATACAACACACATATCCGAGCCTGAGATTCCTCAGGACATCTCGGATCAGACCCCTTTACATACCGTTCACCAAGACCTAGGTTGCGCAGTAGACCACTAGCTCGTCGAGCGCCGTCGTCGGTGATACAATCTAGATATCAAACACACTATAAGTCAATCCACATGACTCATTTAAGCTCGGTAAGTCCGAACAACACAAATATTCCTGACCTTTCCTCCCCGGATTTCAACAGTTACTTGTTAAAGTATCGTTATACGAACTCGTCAGTCGTAATACGTATTAATTACCAAAGCCCGGGTTTATTTAAATGAGTAGGTTATAAAAACGACTTAGTTGTAGCGTTTTCAACGTTAGGATTTAAATGAGTATACAAATAAATATTCTCGTTTATACTCATGTTTGATTTAACCGTTCCGGTTAGGTATACGAATATACAATTATAATATATAGTTGCATGCATTCATGCAACGTTAAATTGCATCGCATTAAAGCTTTTGCATTAATGTTTTATGGTATTATTATTTAACCATTTAATATTATACCATATCATATTCATCTCATTATTCAACTTAATAAACCATACTTTAAATTTGTAGTTGTATGACTTATGGTATTTAGTTATACTAATGTCATTACACTTGTCATTTATCATTTCATGACATTGAAACTATATTGTATATACATATATATACATACATTTTCGGCTTTGCATATATATATATATATGCACATTATTTTCGGTTATATACACATGTAAGTATATATATATTTATTATTTGATCTTCATCATATACTATATAGTTGCATGTATGCATGCACTATATTATATAGTCCCACTTTACCATATAATTAATATGTGTATATTTTTAATATAAGCTTGCGCATATACACACATGTACACCCATATATCCATATTTCATGATTTATACACTTACATTATATGTTACATTATTATCATCTTATGTAAGATGATTATTTTCATTTGTTGCATTATATTATGCAATTATAATTAAGGACTTTACCTTAATATTATGTAAGATTTCATGACATGTATTAAAATCTCCTAAGGTTTCTTTAAATACTAACCTTAGTTTATAAATTATATTTCTTCATTAATTGTCACATTATTTCATGTGAATATTATTAATGATAGTTATTTCATTTAATCACATTAATACTATAATATCTATAGTATTATATCATTATAAACCATAGTTTACAATTTCATTCTTGAAGGTTATATATATGCGGTTATGGCATATAGTTTTATAACCTATGTTTTGACCACATAAAATTATACAATGTTACTTTTATACCTTATACTATATGATATGATATTTTTATATCCCATTTAACCTTATAATATATAGTTTCAAAAACTATATTTAAGTGGCCGAAATGCCCTATTTTTATACCTTATTATTTCATCACTTCTCATAGTTTCCATTTATTACATAATACCCACTCATTTTATACCATGTTATAAATATCATATTTTATAACATTTATAACTTTATAACATATTATAACCTATAGTTTCACTTCAACTATATATATACATATTTCCGAAATGGGTACATATATCATGAATCTCATTTCTCTCCATATTTTATACTTTTCAATTATTACAATTACACCACATATTTTATAACATACCATTTTCATTATATACTATAACATTTAAACATTATGGTAATTATATCATAGAGTTCATAATTTTTGGAAATTGCAAACAGACCCTAGGTCTGTTTTTAAACTTCATTTCCAACACACCTATATTTTTATAATTACAATCTTGTCACATATATTATATAATGTTATACATACCATATACTATAACATTTTATTCCATTAATTCATTATAACCTATGGTTTATACTTTGTATAATTACTGAAAAGACCCCTTGGCTGTTTTGGTTTATTTCCAGCAACACAAGTTTATTTATTTCACATAATTACCACATATTTTATCATAAGTTACATATAGGTTATAACATATGGTATTAATGTTTATAATTTGTATAACCTATAGTTTTTGTGTCATAAATTCCAAACATACCATAAACTCCTTTTAATTTCTTTTTTTTTCAGTCCAATATTTTCCTTATTTACACATTGCCCACACTTTATATCTTATACTTCATAAATGTAACAAAACTATATATTATACACTTTTCTTTATATATTCATTTATATAACTCCAAAAATTCCCAAACTTTAAACTATATATATAAACTATTATATTAACCAATTTAGCCCCATATTTTTGGAAATCACCATCTTTACCCCATTAATTTTATAAATTTCATTTTAACTTATGATATTAACATATAACCATAGTTTGATTACTTATGTCATAAAAATTGGTCAAGGCACCTTATTAGGTCCTTGTTGACCCATTGACCACCAGTTTGACCAAATAGTTTATTTAATTACGTTTCTACCCCAGCATTTTCCAAAAATTACATTTTCACCTCAAAATTTTACAAAACTTTATAAAATTCATTTTAATTGTATTAAAAGTATAGTTTTCGGCTTAATTCTTTATTTAGCCTCTAAATTTTATTTAAATTACAAATCAACCCCATGACCTTACGGTAGTACTTATTTTTATTTAAAATTCATTTTAACTTAATATAACATAAAATATACATAGCCTAAAATACAAGACTTTGTTACAAACCTTAATATATAATTTAAATCACTTATAAATGTCATAAAGGACATTATAGCTTACGGTTTTGATGTATTTACTTGTAATAATATTTATAAATTATATTTAAACTAACTAACTAATTTCCATGACATGATATGTCACATATACCTTAGGTTAATTACCCAAAATGTTACACAACATTTTTAATACATAGTTTGATCATAACAATTCTTGTAAACCCACGGTTTGTCCCATTTACACCAAAAAAAATCTTATAATTATATTTTAACCCCTTAAATCATTTTCATGGCATTATAAGCCAACTTATAAGCTAAACAAACTAGCCACATAATATACAATATTATAATACACATTTACATCATTAAACACTCCTTAAGCTCTCGGTAATATTTTACCATATAACAATATGACATGAAAACTTTATATTATATAAGTTTAGTATTCTTACTTGATTTCCAAGCTCTTAATTCGGCCAAACACACTCCCATGCTCACGGCTGAACACATATACACATTTAATCAGTTTTTACACAGCAATCTCATTTATACACTTAATTAGGACTTCATTTAGGTAGTGGTTTAGCTCACCTTGCTAGGTTTATTTCTTGGATTGAAATCTACATTTGTGCAGATTTTTCCCAAGCTTACAGCAACTCGGCAGTGCATATATGTCAAGAAAATATGAGTATTAGTCCTATGACATTAGTAGCATATTATGGTATTTTATTAGCTTAATTTAAGTATGACTTTTGATAAGTGCGAAATATATAGACTTTTAAGGGTTTAATTACCTTATAATTTGCAGTATTTTAAGTAATATTTCTCACTTATCTGACGATTTTCCTAGGTTTATGTTTTGATATGAATTGATATATTTATGTGTTAAATGTAGGAAAAGTGTTGGAATCAAGTAGTTTACTTCACAAGCTTTCCAACGCAAAACGGCGAGTCAAACGGACTTATAACGAATAATCTGGAGCCGATTCAAGATTGGACTACAATCGTGTATATATATATATATATATATATATATATATATATATATATATATATATATATATATATATATCATAACTGGCGGACAGGAGAGGCGCAGACACAACAGAGGCGTCCGCCTCTTATCTCGCGGTCAAATTAGAGTCGTCCGCCTCTTATCTCGCGGACAAGGAACAGACGTCCGCCTGGCGGACAGAGCAGAGACTACCGCCTCTTATCAGGCGGACAGCACACAGATGACTGCGAGGCGGACGGGACCAACACGCGCGGACAAGGTAGAGACGACCGCGAGGCGGACTGAGCTAGGCGCGAGGCGGACAAGAGCATTTCAGCGCACGGAATAGAATTCCGAACAGAGTTTTCTTCTTCGTTGTTCAGGCGCCGCAGTCGAACTACTTCATTAATTGCGATCGCCCACCTTAATTTGCGCGAGCGTGACGCCGGCTCTTCAATCAATGGCTGCTGCAGATCATCAATTAAATCTGTCTGAAATCAATTGCACTGCCCGATGAAATCTCAATCTTCACGGATCTGCAACTCCTCCGACTATCTTGATTCACCCTGTCACTTCTCCTTTGTCTGTTTCCCATGTCCTCCGCCTATAAACCACACTACTGGAAGCTAAAATACAGACGATCCATCCATCTATCAGTCCATGAATTAATCCGTTCACCCACGCAGTCTCCCACGATCGCACTCCATTCACTTCATCAAAAATAATCACCCATCCACTCCATTAAATTCCCACGTAATACAACACCCCACTTTTCATTTATTTCCACTATTACGCACCAGCTCTACAGAAATAAATTAGCAGACGGGGCAACGCAAGACGAAGTTGAAGCGAGGAACCGGAGTGAACTTCTAAACTGGAGTTATCTCTTACCCTTACTTTAATTTATTTAATGCATTCCTTTTCTGTTATCGTTGTTTCTGTAACGATGAGCGAGTAAGTATTTTAGCTTCCCGGGTTGGGAAGCGAACCTATTTCCTAAATTCTGTTATGTATTTCTTTAAATAAATTTAGTTAACTGCAACAGTTCAATTCCTGTCCTTCAAGTGTTTTAATTATTTGGCCGGTAATTAACAACCCTTGTAGTTATTTTATTAAAATGCGAGAGCTGAGATAAATAACTAGACGAAGGAAGTTGAACCTAATTAACAGCTAGAAGCCTGATCCGGCCTATAGGTTAATTAGACTCCAATAGAAACTGCTCTTTATGCGATTAATTGTGCCGGTCTAGAGCATTAGCCTGCTGCTAGGTCTAACAATTGGTTAGGATTCATTATACTTAGTCGTTAATGAATTAATTAAAGTTTCTGAGTTATTGCAGTAAAATTAAAGGAAGAATTTAGTAACAGATATAAAGGAATAGGTAAGCAAACAACCCGGGATGCGTTTTTCTATTTATCACATTCACCACTCTTTAAATCCCTCTGTGTTTATTTAAGTTATCTTAATTGTCCTTGTAGTTTAGTTTTTTAATTAATTAATCAAAACCGAAAAAGTATATTCCTGTTTTCTTTAGTTTAACTTAATTTCCCAGTTAATCAAATATTTGTCAATTAATTATACGAGGTCCCTGAGATCGACAACCCCATTTAATCACTATACCCGCAAAACGATAGGTACACTGCCTATGTGGTAGAAGTAGTCACATATTTCTCCATCAAGTTTTTGGCGCCGTTGCCGGGGACCTCCGGCACGGTTAATTGACAATTATTATTTAATTGGGATAAGTTAAATTTTTCATTCTTTTATTTTTATTTTCTGTTTAATATTTTCTCTTTATTTTTGCCACGTATATAGTTAATCTAGTTTTTCCATATTCATACCAACTCGTCTCTTATGCGTCGGACCCGATCTGCAGGAGAACCTATAGCTGAATTTCAGCCAGAGATCGAAAGAGTTCTCCACAGCAGGCGACAACTACAGTTTGCCATGACGACCAGACAAACTCTGGGGGAGTACCAGCAACCATCAGTAGAAGGACGATCTCTGCTATCGTCCTCCCTCAAGTGACGCAAACTGAGCTCGACGCCTGGCAATTCAAGACGAGCTTCATCACCACGTTGTACCACCAGGGACAATTCAGCGGACTTGACTCAGATGATGCCCCACACCACATCTCTGCATTCCTGGACTTCTGCAATACATTCAACAAGACGGGGAACCTGAACGAGCGCATTCGTCTACAGCTGTTCCCCTATTCTCTGAAAGACGGAGCGTCCAGGTGGCTAAGGAGTCTGCAACCGGGTAGCATCCACACTTGGGCTGACTTGGCAAACAAGTTCCTGGCGAAGTACTATCCACCGTCAAAGACAAGGGAAAAGATCGCTGAAATCACAAACTTTTGTCAAGAACCAGGTGAGTCCCTGTATGATTCTTGGGATAGATTCAAGGAGCTGCAGATTCAATGCCCACACCATGGTATGAGTAGCGAAGAACTAGTACTGTCATTCTTTAAGGGATTAAATGATTCAAACAAATGGTACTAAGTTCCTCATCTGGAGGAAACTTTATGGCAAGAACTGGGGATGAAGCGATGGAGCTTTTGGACACCATGACCGCTAGTACCAGACAGTGGTGCAAGAACAAGGGGAGAGGTGAGCCAAAAGCAGGTATGTATAATATTCCCCCACAGGATCATTTATCCGCTCAACTAACAGCTCTTACTAAAGTTGTGGAAAAGTTAGCTGTAAACCAGACGCAACAGCAAACCGCGAAGGCAGCTACTTCTTCGCCTTTCCTGAATCCTTGCTGTGAGAATTGTGGAGGAGCCCACGAAACGTTCAACTGTGAAGGTCCTAGCTTTGCAGGTAACCCCGAAGAGCTAAAATCGATCAACAACAGACCAGGTAACCCCTATCCTAACAATTTCAATCAGAATAATTGGAGGAACAATCAACAACCTCCATGGAGGGGTAATGATCAGTCTTAGGTAATTTTGGGTTCAATCAAAATAGACCACCTTACTTTAGACAGCAGGAGCAATCCCAAAATTCTCAAGGAGGCAGTGGTAAAATTGAGAATATGCTGGCAGAAATCCTAAACAAGGCCAAACTACAAACTCCAGGATTGCCGAAATAGAAGCTAAACTTTCTGAACAAGCCGCTAAAAACGCTGATCAAGCTTCTATCAACCTGAGCCTAGAGAGGCAAATGAGTCAAATTTCACAACAGCTGGCACAGCGACCGACGGGGTCACTTCCCAGTCAGCCTGACCCTAACCCAAGGGAGCATGCAAAAGCAGTAACTCTGAGAAGCGGCAAGGAACTAGTTTCTGATGTTCCAGAAGTTGAAGAAGATTTTAATAAGCCAGCTGAATCTCAACCTGAAGTGGAGGAAACAACAAATCCCAAGGAGAAGGAGTCTCCTGAATCTCTCACTATTAAACCTTCTCAACTCTCTTATAATCCTCCTATTCCATTCCCTAACAGACTAAAGAAAAAGAACATGGACGAGCAATATGGGAAATTTCTTAATATCTTTAAGAAATTAACTATTAATATCCCTTTTTCTGATGCTTTGTCTCAAATGCCTATGTATGCTAAATTTATGAAGGATATTTTGTCTAACAGGCGTTCTTTGCTAGAGTCTGACACAGTCAAGTTGACAGAAAGAGTATCTGCAGTTCTCCTGAAGAAACTGCCACCCAAGTTAGGAGATCCGGGTCTTCCCATCATTCCATGCGCTATCGAGAAGGTTGATTGCGGTAACGGTTTATGTGATTTAGGAGCAAGTATTAATTTGATGCCTTTATCTATTTTCAAGAAATTAGGTGTAGGTCAATGTGCTCCCACATCTGTTCAGTTACAACTAGCAGACCGTTCCATAATTATCCTAAAGGAAAAGTTGAGGACCTGGTAGTTTCTATTGATAAATTTTCTTCCCTGCTGATTTTATCATCATTGATATGGAGGAAGATACAGATGTACCACTAATTTTGGGCAGACCGTTTATGAGAACTGCCCGCACTCTCATTGATGTGGAAGGAGGGAAGATTATTCTAAGATTTCATGATGAGCAGGTTGTTTTCGACATGACACGCAACATGAAGCGTCCTGCCACTGTTCAATCCTGCTTTGCTATAGATATTATTGACTCTTTAGTGCAGGAAACTATTTTAAGCAGAGAAGAAGAGGAAATCCTGGAAAGATGTCTTATGGCATCTTGTGAAGCTGATGATGAGGATCCAGATATGGCCCTCATGGCTGAGGAGTTAAACAAAAGGCGGCCACACTTCCACAAGTACCAGCAGCAATTTGAGAAAGTGAGCGAAGTGCTGACCGGCCAAGACCATCTATTGAAAAACCTCCTACAGTGGAGATGAAACCTCTTCCCTCTCATTTGAAATATTCTTTTCTTAATGAACCATCGGAATTACCTGTTATAATCTCTTCTGACTTGACAGGAACTCAAGAGAAGCAACTACTGGAGGTATTGCGCAATCACATCAGCTATTGGTTGGTCGATAGCAGATATTAAAGGAATCAGCCCTCAGTTGTGTTCTCACCGAATCTATATGGAAGATAACTACCGACCATTGGCTCAGCCTCAGCGACGTCTTAACCCAGTCCTAAAAGAGGTAGTTAAGAAAGAGGTAATCAAACTACTCGATGCAGGCATTATTTACCCTATTTCAGACAGTAAATGGGTAAGTCCAGTTCAGGTAGTACCAAAGAAAGGAGGAATCACTGTGGTTCCTAATGAAAAGGGTGAGCTGATTACCCAGCGTCCCACTACAGGATGGCGGGTTTGTATTGATTATAGAAAGTTAAATGATGCCACTCGTAAGGACCATTTTCCATTACCTTTCATTGATCAAATGTTGGAAAGACTAGCTGGACATGACTACTACTGCTTTCTGGATGGCTTTTCAGGTTATTTTCAATCCCTATAGCTCCTGAGGATCAGGATAAGACAACTTTTACCTGTCCGTATGGAACCTATAGTTATAAAAGAATGCCATTTGGATTATGTAATGCTCCTGCCACGTTTCAACGTTGTATGATGGCCATCTTTGCTGAATATATTGAGAAATGCATTGAGGTTTTTATGGACGATTTTTCTGTTTATGGTCTAACATTTGAATCCTGTCTAGAAAACCTTGATCTTGTGTTGTCCAGGTGTGAAGAAACCAATCTGTGTTAAATTGGGAAAAATGCCACTTCATGGTTCGAGAAGGAATCGTCCTGGGCCACAAAATTTCTTCAAAAGGTATTGAGGTAGATCGGGCTAAAGTCGAGGTAATTGAAAAGCTCCCACCACCATCTTCTGTTAGAGATATTCGTAGTTTTCTTGGACACGCAGGTTTTTATAGAAGATTCATCAAAGATTTTTCCAAAATCTCTAAACCTCTGTGTGATCTACTTGGCGAAGGATGTTAAGTTCCATTTTTCTGAAGAATGTCTGACAGCTTTTAATTATTAAAAGAAAAGCTAATTTCTGCACCTGTCGTTGTGTCTCCTGATTGGTCACTCCCTTTTGAGATAATGTGTGACGCTAGTGATTACGCTGTGGGAGCCGTGTTATGTCAGAAGGTTGATAAAATTCTTCGGGTAGTATATTATGCAAGTCGAACTTTAAATGATGCCCAGAAAAATTATGCGACCACAGAAAAAGAATTACTAGCTGTAGTTTTTGCTCTAGATAAGTTTCGATCTTATTTACTGGGTGGCAAAATTATTGTGCATACTGACCACTCTGCTCTTAAGTATTTGTTTGCTAAGGCAGAGTCAAACCCAGGTTGATTAGGTGGATTCTCCTATTGCAAGAATTTGATATTGAGATCAGGGACAAAAAGGGAACACAAAATGTGGTAGCTGATCATCTGTCCAGAATGGAGGCATCTGATGATGGGACTCCCATCAACGAGTCTTCCCCGATGAGTCAGCATTTGCAGCTGAAGATGTTGAGGATCCATGGTTTGCTGATATCGCTAACTACCTTGTTAGGAAGATGTTCCAGCTGATATGACTTATCAGCAGAGAAAGAGGTTCTTTTCCATTGTCAAACATTATTTTTGGGATGACCCTTATCTGTTTAAAGTCTGTGCAGATGGTATCATTAGGAGATGTGTCCAGAAGTCAGAGGTCAGAAATTCTCCTCCATTGCCATTCCAGAGAAGCCGGTGGACATCATGGCGCCACTCGAACCGCTGCAAAAATACTAGAATCAGGTTTTTTCTGGAACACCCTTCACAAGGATTGTCATATGTTTGTTTCGACATGTGATCGGTGTCAAAGGCAAGGTAATCTATCTCGTCGAATGAGCTACCACTGAATAACATGTTAGAAGTTGAGCTATTTGACGTCTGGGGTATTGATTTTATGGGTCCCTTCCCAAACTCTTTCGGTAATCTTTACATCTTAGTAGCTGTTGATTATGTTTCAAAATGGGCGGAAGCCCTTGCCTGTTCTACTAATGATGCTAAAATTGTTGTGAAGTTCCTGAAGAAAAATATTTTCACTCGATTCGGCGTTCCTCGAGCCATAATCAGTGACGGTGGCTCCCATTTCTGTAACCGCCAGTTTGAAGCACTATTAAAGAAATATGGGGTTCGACATAAGGTTTCCTTACCCTACCATCCTCAAACAAATGGGCAGGCCGAAGTGACGAACCGAGAGCTCAAGTGGATCTTGCAAAAGACGGTGAACTCTTCTCGAAAGGATTGGTCACTTCGATTAGATGAAGCACTCTGGGCCTACCGCACTGCTTTCAAGACACCAATTGGCATGTCTCCCTACAAGTTGGTTTTTGGGAAGGCATGCCACTTGCCTGTGGAATTAGAATACAAGTCATATTGGGCCTTGAAAGCTCTTAATTTTGACCTACAGCAAGCCGGTGATAAACGCAAGTTCCAGTTGA
>CM041782.1:203849168-203866769 GCA_023374045.1 Limonium bicolor
GTTCATGGTTCGAGAAGGAATCGTCCTGGGCCACAAAATTTCTTCAAAAGGTATTGAGGTAGATCGGGCTAAAGTCGAGGTAATTGAAAAGCTCCCACCACCATCTTCTGTTAGAGATATTCGTAGTTTTCTTGGACACGCAGGTTTTTATAGAAGATTCATCAAAGATTTTTCCAAAATCTCTAAACCTCTGTGTGATCTATTGGCGAAGGATGTTAAGTTCCATTTTTCTGAAGAATGTCTGACAGCTTTTAATTCATTAAAAGAAAAGCTAATTTCTGCACCTGTCGTTGTGTCTCCTGATTGGTCACTCCCTTTTGAGATAATGTGTGACGCTAGTGATTACGCTGTGGGAGCCGTGTTATGTCAGAAGGTTGATAAAATTCTTCGGGTAGTATATTATGCAAGTCGAACTTTAAATGATGCCCAGAAAAATTATGCGACCACAGAAAAAGAATTACTAGCTGTAGTTTTTGCTCTAGATAAGTTTCGATCTTATTTACTGGGTGGCAAAATTATTGTGCATACTGACCACTCTGCTCTTAAGTATTTGTTTGCTAAGGCAGAGTCTAAACCCAGGTTGATTAGGTGGATTCTCCTATTGCAAGAATTTGATATTGAGATCAGGGACAAAAAGGGAACACAAAATGTGGTAGCTGATCATCTGTCCAGAATGGAGCATCTGATGACGGGACTCCCATCAACGAGTCATTCCCCGATGAGTCAGCATTTGCAGCTGAAGATGTTGAGGATCCATGGTTTGCTGATATCGCTAACTACCTTGTTAGGAAGATCGTTCCGGCTGATATGACTTATCAGCAGAGAAAGAGGTTCTTTTCCATTGTCAAACATTATTTTTGGGATGACCCTTATCTGTTTAAAGTCTGTGCAGATGGTATCATTAGGAGATGTGTCCAGAAGTCAGAAGTCAGAAATATTCTCCTCCATTGTCATTCCAGAGAAGCCGGTGGACATCATGGCGCCACTCGAACCGCTGCAAAAATACTAGAATCAGGTTTTTTCTGGAACACCCTTCACAAGGATTGTCATATGTTTGTTTCGACATGTGATCGGTGTCAAAGGCAAGGTAATCTATCTCGTCGGAATGAGCTACCACTGAATAACATGTTAGAAGTTGAGCTATTTGACGTCTGGGGTATTGATTTTATGGGTCCCTTCCCAAACTCTTTCGGTAATCTTTACATCTTAGTAGCTGTTGATTATGTTTCAAAATGGGCGGAAGCCCTTGCCTGTTCTACTAATGATGCTAAAATTGTTGTGAAGTTCCTGAAGAAAAATATTTTCACTCGATTCGGCGTTCCTCGAGCCATAATCAGTGACGGTGGCTCCCATTTCTGTAACCGCCAGTTTGAAGCACTATTAAAGAAATATGGGGTTCGACATAAGGTTTCCTTACCCTACCATCCTCAAACAAATGGGCAGGCCGAAGTGACGACCGAGAGCTCAAGTGGATCTTGCAAAAGACGGTGAACTCTTCTCGAAAGGATTGGTCACTTCGATTAGATGAAGCACTCTGGGCCTACCGCACTGCGTTCAAGACACCAATTGGCATGTCTCCCTACAAGTTGGTTTTTGGGAAGGCATGCCACTTGCCTGTGGAATTAGAATACAAGTCATATTGGGCCCTGAAAGCTCTTAATTTTGACCTACAGCAAGCCGGTGATAAACGTAAGTTCCAGCTGACAGAGTTGGAGGAACTCAGGAACGAATCTTATGAGAATGCTGTAATATATAAGGAACGTACCAAGCGCTGGCATGACAAGATGATTGCCAATCGGGAACTCAAGGTGGGGGACCAAGTTTTACTTTTCAACTCCAGGCTCAGATTCTTCCCAGGTAAGCTGAAATCATACTGGTCAGGACCTTACCCTATTATTAGCATTTCCCCATTCGGTGCGATTGAACTCGCCAATGCAAAGGGGGAAACATTTAAAGTCAATGGGTCAAGAGTCAAGAAATTTCTGGGTACTACACTGGATCAAGCTGCTACATATGAAATATCTCTTAAAGATCCAACTGCAGGTTAGCTACTTCACAAAGTCCAGCCAATGACTATAAAGAGGGCAGCTGACTGGGAGGCAACCCAGGGGTAATTTTCAAATTCATGTTTTATAAGCTACGCATCTATTTCTCTCTAATATTTTGTGATATATATATATATAAAAAAAAAAAAGGGCGAGGAAGAAAGAAGAGCAAGGAGATAATTAGACCTGTGCTATTAACGCAACGCTTCCTAGCGTTATTTTGGTATTTGACAGTGTGTGTAGGTAAACCGTTTGTTGCAATCACTCCAAGCTGAACCCTTGCTTAGACTCAAGTGTGAGGAACATCGACCCCACCGCCAATGCTTTAAGTGTGAGGAAGGGCACCTTCCTCAATCTCACGATATCAGGGGAGTCTCAGTTCCTTTATTTTTAATATTTATGTTCAGCCACTCGAGCTTTAACTGTTGATTCATGAGTCTGGCATATTTTGAAAGGTCTTTTCTTGATTATTTTATGAACAATGAGGACATTGCTCCTCTTAAGTGTGAGGAAGTTTAGACCTTTCCCTGAAAATATGCCAGTAGTACCTAATGCCACACTTGATTTTTATTATGATAGTCAGCTTCTCTAAAGGCCAATACATGTTGAATTTTCGGGCTAAAATTTTTGTGGAAGTTTTTGAAATCGAGCCTGATGACAACCTCAAGAATCGTTCTGCTTGACGTTGTTTGTATGTATCAATTTCTTTCTTCAAAATTTAATCTATTTTCACTGAAATCTGGTGGATAAGCTGATTGTGGAAATTGAGTTACCTTAGCTTGGCAATCATGGGACTAAGTGAGAGTTTGGTATGGAAAGGATAAGGCAAGGTACTCCTCTGATCATATAATGAAGTTTTCTGAACCAAAACAGGCCTCGTTCATTCGGTTATTAAGTCCTTGGGGTGCCTTATCACCCATCTACCTAAGGTCTTGTGATCTGGGATAGAAGGCCCAAAACCGCTACATGGGTGAAGAGAAAAGTCTGGGGGATGAAAAAAATTGTGCAAACAATGAAAAAAAAAAAGAAGAGAAAAGAAAAAAAAATGAACATGCAAAACTCTTAATGCTGAATAACTGTCACAATTTTTCATATTTCGATCATGAGTATGTGGTGTTGAAAGGTATCACGGAATAAGGTGTTACTTCACACCCCTTGTCATCCAAAGGTTAGAGAAAAGAAATTGGTGGAAGGTTCCAAGCTAATCTATGTTCAATTTTTACAATCTGACTTATCCATGCTCTTATTAAAAATTTTCTGTTTCACTGTTTACAAAAACCTACATCTAAGAGCAGGATTATTCTTTTGATTGCCATTTAGCTTGATTTCCTTTCACGATTGTTGAATCCCGGAGTTTGATACTGTAACCTTAGAGAAAGTTTGTTCTTTATTTGCTTGAGGACAAGCAAAAGATAAGTGTGAGGAAGTTTGATAAGTGCGAAATATATAGACTTTTAAGGGTTTAATTACCTTATAATTTGCAGTATTTTAAGTAATATTTCTCACTTATCTGACGATTTTCCTAGGTTTATGTTTTGATATGAATTGATATATTTTATGTGTTAAATGTAGGAAAAAGTGTTGGAATCAAGTAGTTTACTTCACAAGCTTTCCAACGCAACAAACGGCGAGTCAAACGGACTTATAACGAATAATCTGGAGCCGATTCAAGATTGGACTACAATATATATACATATATATATATAGCATAACTGGCGGACAGGAGAGGCGCAGACACAACAGAGGCGTCCGCCTCTTATCTCGCGGTCAAGTCAGAGGCGTCCGCCTCATAAGTCGCGGACAAGAGAGAAACAACCGCCTCGCGGACGCGGATGAGAGGTCCGCCTGGTTTGGTCGCGGACAGGACATAGACGACCGCCTGGTTTGGTCGCGGACACAACAGAGACTACCGCCTCTTATCAGGCGGACAGCACACAGATGACTGCGAGGCGGACGGGACCAAACGCGCGGACAAGGTAGAGACGACCGCGAGGCGGACAAGAGCATTTCAGCGCACGGAACAGAATTCCGAACAGATTTCGTTTCTTCTTCTTCTTCAGGCGCCGCAGTCGAACTACTTCATTAATTGCGATCGCCCACCTTAATTTGCGCGAGCGTGATGCCGGCTCTTCAATCAATGGCTGCTGCAGATCATCAATTAAATCTGTCTGAAATCAATTTCACTGCCCGATGAAATATCAATCTTCGGATCTGCACCAACTCCTCCGACTATCTGATTCACCCTGTCACTTCTCCTTTGTCTGTTTCCCATGTCCTCCGCCTATATAAACCCACACTACTGGAAGCTAAAATACACACACGATCATCCAGTAAATCCATTTATCAGTCCACGAATTAATCCGTTCACCCACGCATTCCCACAATCGCACCCCATTCCATCAAAATTCAATCAATCCACTCCATTAAATTCCACGTAATACATCACACCCACTCTTTATTTTATTTCCATTATTACGCACCAGCTCTACAGAATAAATTAGCAGACGGGGCAACGCAAGACGAAGTTGAAGCGAGGAACCGGAGTGAACTTCTAAACTGGAGTTATCTCTTACCCTTACTTTAATTATTAATGCACTCCTTTTCTGTTATCGGTTTCTGTAACGATGAGCGAGTAAGTATTTTAGCTTCCCGGGTTGGGAAGCGGACCTATTTCCTAAATTCTGTTATGTATTTCTTAAATAAATTTAGTTAACTGCAACAGTTCAATTCCTGTCCTTCAAGTGTTTTAATTATTTGGCCGGTAATTATAACAACCCTTGTAGTTATTTATTAAAATGCGAGAGCTGAGAAATAACTAGACGAAGGAAGTTGAACCTAATTAACAGCTAGAAGCCTGATCCGGCCTAGGTTAATAGACTCCAATAGAAACTGCTCTTTATGCGATTAATTGTGTCCGGTCTAGAGCATTAGCCTGCTGCTAGGTCTAACAATTGGTTAGGATTCATTATACTTAGTCGTAAATGAATTAATTAAAGTTTCTGAGTTATTGCAGTAAAATTAAAGGAAGAATTTACTAACAGATATAAAAGGAATAGGTAAGCAAACAACCGGGATGCGTTTTCTATTTATCACATTCACCACTTTAAATCCCTCTGTGTTATTTAAGTTATCTTAATTGTCCGTAGTTTAGTTTCTTTTTAATTAATTAATCAAAACCGAAAAATTGATATTTCCTGTTTTCTTTAGATTAACTTAATTTCCCAGTTAATCAAATATTTGTCAATTAATTATACGAGGTCCCTGAGATCGACAACCCCATTTAATCACTATACCCGCAAAACGATAGGTACACTGCCTATGTGGTAGAAGTAGTCACATATTTCTCCATCAGTTACTCGTTCGAATAACAGAACGGCAATGAGTGTGTGTAACAAGCTTAACATGAGAGTGAACCATTCTCTAGGCTTCTTGTGTTGTTTAACCTTCTTGGTTTGTTATTGTGGAAAATAAATCCACTGTGTATGTGATGTCGTGCTATGCAATATTGTTGCTATGCCATATATATATGTTATGTGTTAAAATGAATGCCATGTCATCATGACAATTGGTTGCACGTATTCCGGTAGCCGATGGGCTGCGCGTTAACCATACCAGCCAAGGGTTGCTGACCCCCTCGGGGGCTCCATATTTTTACTGCAGGATGAGGATCGAGGAAGCGGAATGGCTGTAGATTCTAGGCTGCAGATTTACTTTTGATTATTTTTGATGTTGGGCCCGGGATGCGCCTGTGCTCCCGTGGCGTTATATTTTGGTACTGTTTGTGTTACAGTTTACAGTGGAGATCATGTGTACAGTATACAGTGACAGTTTGTATTGAATACTCGGTATGTTGGTTATGTATATATATGTTTGGATGTTAGTACCTAATGCTCGGGAGTCTGATCATCAGACCGGTACACTTGTATTTATTCTGCCTTGTTAACCACGTGGGTGGTTGACGACGTTGTAGCACCGAATCGTTTAGTTAGTTTTCCGCTACGATTTCATTTAATGTTAAGTGCGTAGTAGGGGTGTTACATGAATGCGGTTACAGTCAAGAATAAATACCCATTGCCATGCATCGACGACCTATTCGATCAGCTGAAAGGAGCCTCAGTTTCCTCCAAGATCGACCTCCATTCTGGGTATCATCAGATTGCCATCAGAGAGCAAGACATTAAGAAAATGGCATTCCGCACCAGATATGGCCACTACGAATTCACCGTCATGCCATTCGGTTTGTCAAACGCACCAGCAAAATTCATGGATCTTATGAATCGACTATTCAGTGAGCAGCTAGACACTTCAGTTGTAGTATTTATCGACGATATCTTTGTATACTCGAAATCAACAGAAGAGCAAAAATTCATTTGAGGAAAGTACTTGAGACACTGCGCGAACCAGCTGTATGCGAAGTTCTCCAAATGCGAGTTCTGGCTAGATCAGGTGTCATTACTCGGTCATGTCATCTCGAGCGCAGGTATTTCAGTTGACCCTTCTAAGATAGAAGCTGTACGATCATGGCCTAGACCCAAGACTGTTACCGACATCCGGAGCTTTCATGGTCTAGCCGGTTACTACCGGAAATTTGTAAAGGACTTCTCGAAAGTCGCTAAGCCCATGACTACACTGATGAAGAAAGATGCACCGTTTGTATGGACAGACGAGTGCGAAGTATCATTTCAGAGCCTAAAGGACTCATTGACCTCAGCGCTGATTCTCACACTTCTAGAGGGCACAGAGGGATTGGAGGTATATTGTTATGCATCAGGCAAGGGAATGGGATGCGTACTCATGCAGCATGGTAAGGTTGTAGCTTATGCCTCCCGCCAGCTGAAAAAGCATGAGGAGAATTACCCGACACACGACTTAGAGCTAGGAGCCATTGTCTTCGCCTTGAAGATATGGCGACACTATCTCTATGGGGTAAGCATCACCATCTACTCCGACCACAAGAGCTTACAGTATGTATTCACATAGAAAGAGTTGAATTTGAGACAGAGAAGGTGGATGGAGTTTCTCTCAGACTACGGCATTGACCTGCAGTATAAGGAAGGGAAGGAAAACGTTGTAGCCGACGCCCTGAGTCATCGAGCACACTTGCTCCATTCGCTACTCGCTTCTTCTAGCTTGGTTGACGAGGTGCGAGACGCTCAGTTGAGCGACCCTTACCTGACCGAAATTAGATAGAATATCACAGATGGTACATTTGAGAAGAAGAAATATGATTTTAAGTTGCATGAAGATGGTGTGATTCGGCTAAATGGCAGGCTATGCGTCCCCCGAAGCAATGCTGAGCTAAGGGATCGCATCCTGCGAGAGTCACACAGTTTGACATTGTCAGTTCACCCAGGAGCCTCCAAGATGTACAAAGACATGAAGAGGTACTTCTGGTGGTCTGGAATGAAATCTTGTGATGGAGTATGTATTAAGATGCTTAACGTGCCAGAAAGTGAAATTTGAACATCGTAGACCGGGCGGAATGGTACAATCGATGCCAATTCCGGAGTGGAAATTTCACGATATCTCCATGGATTTTGTTGTAGGACTCCCACCTGTCAGGGGAGGACTCAACATGATCTGGGTAGTAGGCGATCACCTCACCAAGGTTGCCCGATTCATACCGATGAAGGACACTTGGAAGGTAGTGAAGCTTGCAGAGCTATTCGACAAGGAGATTATCAGACACCGCGGAGTCCCAAAGACCATAGTATCTGACCGTGACACCAGATTTCTTTCAAGATACTAGAGAGCCACACGGGAAACGTTGGGTACAGAATTGAAGCTGAGTACCGCCTTTCATCCTCAGACCGACGGTCAGACAGAAAGGACCATCCAGACACTGGAGGACATGCTGAGGGCATGTGCCTTAGATTTTCAGGGGAGTTGGTTAGATAAGCTTCATCTTATCGAGTTTTTGTACAATAATAGCTACCATGCTTCGTTTAAGATGTTGCCTTTCCAAGCCCTATACAGTAGACCTTGCCGTACACCCTTGTGTTGGGATGAGTCAAGTGAAGTGGTCATCATAGGACAGGAGTATCTAGAACAAGTCCAAGCGGAAGTGCAACAAATCCGAGCCAATATGAAGGCAGCCCAAGATAGACAGAAATCTTATGCGGATGTGCGACGACGCGACCTTGAGTTCACCGTAGGCGACCAAGTGTTCTTACGCGTTTCACCTATGAAGGGCGTATTCCCTTTTGGTCAGAAGGGCAAGCTGAGCCCAAAGTTTGTAGGGCCGTACACTATTACCAAGAGAGTTGGATCTATAGCCTATAAGTTAGCATTAACTGAGGACTTGGGGCGTGTCCATGATGTTTTTCATGTGTCACAACTCAAATAGACTCGTAACAATTTTGGTCAACCAAATTGTCATTAATAAACATTAGTGAGGGTCTAGAACCAATAAAATCAATAAAATGAGGAAATAGTAAAAATGTCAAAAACAGGAAGTTGTGGGGTAAAAGCATAAATAGAGCAAAATAATGTGTCCACTTCTAAAAATAAAAATGTAAATCTGTGTGTGTGTGTGTGCTGTATGGGCCGATTCAGTCCCTCTCTCGCACTCTCTTAATTCTCTTCTATGTGCATAAGACAAACAAATTAAAAAGCAAAAAGTAAACCCTTACTTTACTACTCTCTCTCCTACTCCCTCATTTCTCCTCTCACTCACGTATTGCACCTCTCTTCTTCCTCTCTTTTTCTTTTCTTCCTCCTTGGGCTACAGCAATGGAGAAGTGAAGAAACCCACATAAACCCCCACTCCTCTCCTCTTGTTAACTCCCTAAACCTACTCCAAAAATTATAAAAATTATACCATTGTCTTCCTCTCATCAAGGAGAGCATTTCCCTCTTTTCTAAATTTGAAAACAACCAATTTCTTCTCCATGGGTGTTCTTGGTTTGTAGCACAAAGACCACCATTAGAAGCCCCTTCATCACCTCATTGGTTTAAGGTAAAAAGAAATCCAAAAATACTGCCTTTTCTCACTCTTATTTGCAAATAAGGATTTCTAAGTTTTGAGTTCCTATTCCTTTTGTTCCCATCCAATTTTGGCTTCTTTGGAGGAGTAGGAATATTGCTCTTGTGACGTTCCAAGCTTCACCTACTCCTTTGCAAGGTAATGAATTCCTAAACCCTAGAATTTACCTTAAAGCTTTAAGATAATGTAAGGGCTAGTTGAATTAAAATGGTAGTATGTTATGGGCTGTAGTGTTAGAGCTTTGAATCTTCATAACTGGTGGGAAGAGAGGAAAGGAAAGGAAGCAGGAAGAAGAAAGAAGAAGAAAAGAAAAACTAGTAAGAAAACAAGTTAATGACACTCATCCTTATGTAGTTTTTGTATGTTTTGTAACAGATTTTAGTAGCCTAGAAATGTGTATTGAAAATGGTAATGAGTAGTAGTGTAATGTGAGAGAAGAACCAAACTGTTTTGAAGCTTAAAAGACATTTAAAAACTTGTTGAAACCTAGAGGGAATTAGATTGTGTGCAGGAAATTTAATGAGTGTTAATGCTTAGTAATTGCTTTGGAGGATTGTATATTAATAGTGTTAATAAACAGGTGTAATGAGTGGTGTTTTGTGAGATAAAACATGTGGTGAGAATGTAAAAATATAGGGGAGACTATAGCAAATTTTACCTAGAAACTAGAGAACTTAAGAACTAGAAACTATGTGGAATTACTTTGAAAACAGATTTTATTAGGAGCTTGGTAGTGGGGGTTGGGAGAGGTGTGTAATGCATTATAAGCCTTAGGAATGACATTAGAAGAGGGAGCTATAGATGGAGGAAGTGAGAACCAAAATCTGTAGCAAAACACAACTAGGAAAAACAGTGTAAGTGCTGGAAGGAAAACTTGGGAAATAATGTGTGTGATTTGATATAGAAAGGAGTGAGGAGTTAATGGATGAACTAAGATGATTTAGAGTGCTTAATTAGTGTGAAAACAGGTGGGATTACTTGTAGGAAGACTGGGGAAGAAAGGGGTAAGAAAAGAAGTGAAAAACAAAATCTGTAGGAAAGTTCTGCTACCGACCGACCCGGAGGTTGGATCGGTCGTGGGTCGGTCGGAGCATAAACAACTGAAATGAAACTTTCTGGAATGGACCGACCCAGAGGGCCATGGGTCGATCGGGTCGGTCAGGAAAATTTTTCTGAGGTTGAAGTTTCTGACTTCGACCGACCCAGAGGTTGGGCCGGTCGGTGGGTCGATCGGGTAAGTCTGGAGGACGGAAAACTTACTGGAATGGACCGACCCTAGAGGTTGGGTCGGTCGGTCGGTCGGTTGGCCCAAAACTTATAAAAAAATGTTAATTATAATAATCATAAGTGTATATATATATGCACATACACATGTATATATATATAGAAATACACCATTGTGGTTAAGAATAATAAAAGAGCTTGCACATGAGTAAGGAAATAAACCTAAAGTATGAAATAGATTCATAACCACTTGTAACATGTAAGAATTAGTAAGTATACATAGGGAATGGTAACAGAATAAAAGTTAGAATAATAATAAGTCATTAACCATACCACTCCATGTATGTTATAGGACTCGATTTGTGAATACCGAAGGAAAGTCGGTTCGAATACAATGGTGAACGGTACGAACTTCTCATGCCCAGTATGCTACCTTGGCTACTCTGATTTGTGTGCTTGTGTGCTAGTTGATCACCTAAAAAGATAAACGCACGAATCGGAACTATTATGCCTACTTGTGAATATTTGATATTGTCCCTTGTTTGGATATTGTCATTAAATCATAGTTTGTATAATTCATGAAATGTATGGATGATAATGAATGTGTGTATGCTTGATGTATTGTGTTGTGACCGAATACAATTGTGATGGACTTCTAACTAATTCCTAACAAGCTAACCAATATAACTTAATAAATTGGTAAATTGGAATGAGTAGAAGTCCGATATAGTTTCGGCCACGCGTGAGGAAGCGGAGACACAAGAGGTTGGATCCAATTCCTGGCTCTTAAACTTTTCCACGGCCCAAACCCCTTAAATGGGTAGCATCATCGATTAGTGAGCCAAGTAAAATCTGGTGGTGGGACGGTGTAGTCCCTGCCCGGAGGTCATACTGACTTAACATGAGTAAAAGAAAGTAAGTAAGAATAAGTAAATGAGTATGGAAAAGTAAGTAAGTAAAGTAAGAGAAGTTTGTGTAAGCATTGTGTAATGAGTAAAAGAGTACTAAGCATCCGATTAACCCGGTTGTGTAATTTGGCTAACCCTTGAGAAGGTAAGTATTGTGTATGCTGTTGTAACGTTGTTTAGCTTGTGTATGGTATTGTGTATTGTATCCTGTATGATTGTATGGTTATTGTAAAAGCATGTATGCATGTTAATAATGAACCGCATGTACAGTCGACCTTAAATAGTCGGTGTACCATAGTTAACACGCGGTATATGCGAAGTTTATATGCAGCTTTTTGCTGAGCCCCTTGGGGCACTGTTTTTAATATAATGCAGGTCCTCGTGAAGGGTGAAGACTTATGAGCTCAGGATGATTTCTTTTGTTTGTAATTAATGAATTGTGAATGGTGTACTAAGTTGTACACGACTATAGGCCTTTTTGTTAGCCGGTGTACCATGGGGTACACCCTTTGGATACTGTGGAATTGTGAATGGGTATAGATGAGTAGATTGTGTAAACTCATTACTTTTGGAAGCTAGTGAAAGGTTGTAATTGAATACACTTAGATACTTGGTAATCCAGCATTGTAAGTATACGATATTTAGTAAGTAGTTTGTAATATAGTAGCTCGCTAATACTTAGACATCAGATCGTGACTGTAAGTAGCGTAAGCCTAGCTAGCCGTATGGGCGGTTAGCGGCGTTGTATCACCCGCCGTAGTAGTAGAATTTCCACTGCGAGAAGTTAGGATTATTGGGATGAATGGACGGTAAGTAATGGATTAGCGGTAGGGGGTTACATGTCCTTTTTCGTTTGTATCGTCAGATATGAGTTTTCTTTTGGTGATTTTGTGCTTTGGCATTTGGTGCATGTTTCATTTAATGTTATTTAAGAAATCTCTTGCGTGTAGAAAATCATTGTCCGCTATCACAAGTTAGTTATGCATCTTTGTTGTTAAAATAAGGTCAAAGACAAGTCATCTCATTATTCCACCCATGTGTCTTACCACTTTACCTTTTCACCACTTCACCAAAGTTTAAACTAGATGAAGCCTTGAAACAAAATAAAAATAAATCATTCAGCAATCACCCCATCACCACTCACCACCATCATTTACCAGCACACATGTAATCACCCTCCATAAATAACTTGGGCATTCAAAGGTTTGTTAAATATACCCCAAAACAATACTGGGGGCAATCTGAGTTTAAGACCGAAGATGATTATTTCTTTTGTTTAAGTGTGTGAACAAGTCTTTGAGCGAACATTGCGTGAGAGCGTCTTGAGTGGTAAAACTAAGAGAGAATGAGTGTGTCATTTTTACGCGACTCCGGAAAGATCACGTTCAAAGGTAAGGTAAATGACATAACTCCGACTGAAGGAGATAATTTGTAGATTTACGCTTAAACCTATGAAAAGTAACAAAGAACGGATACACAACTACTAGGGATGACGAAGCACCTAGGTACAGCGCCACACAGCCAAAAGCTTGTGAACCCTGACATTACACCCTAGGCGCCCCCGCTGAGCCTTTCGTCTACATCCTTTTTTACAACACTACAAACTCCACGAAATAAACTAGCCAATGATGAGTAACCAACCCGGTGACCAAAGGAAACAGGGAGCCCGACTTCCGAACATCAACTTCACAAGTCCAAAGAAGCGAAACTGCTACCAGCATGACGAAACGATCTATAAATGGTCCCAAAGTGACACAGGATCCAAATGTGCTAGCATCAAAAACAGCTCTCAAAGTTCAAAAACGGGAAACACAAGAACCCCGAGGAGAGAGAGATTCAAAGAAAGGCAAATCTAAAAAGCCTCGAAGAAATCCAAAATTGGAAGAAAGAAAGAAGGTGCAAGGAACACCCAAAAAGTCCCAAGTGAAGTCATCACGAAGTAGCCAAAAGACTCTAAAACAAAGAAGGAAAGTCCGAGAGACGGTGCAAGTTGCAGCTTTGGTCACCCTTATAGCTCCACACATCCCAAACATTCCCCCATGGTCCTGTTGTCATCACACCCCATAGCCACGTTATAAGCTCAAAGGACTTCCGACTTAGTAGTTGTGCATCCAATCATGTGAAAGTTACAGGTTGAACATGTAAATCCAACAAAATGTCAAATTCAATGGTTGAGATGTTTTGTCCAAAAGGAGGACACGAGTGCAAACATTAAACACTTTGAGTGTAGAATAGAAAGCACCACATCAAGATAAACCCTGACCTTGTGAGAGTAAGACTTGTTTTTATGCAATTAATCAAAGAAAATACTAGGGGCAATCGATCATTTCGATCGATTGTCATAAAATCCTAAAAACTCATATCGCCTAAAGGAAAAATACTGGGGGCAATTGTTGGTCCCAACAATTGCAACAACGACATCGATGGAGGCCCAAAAACTCGAAACCCAAAGGTTCACCCCTCTCATATCACTCAGGCCCGTCCTAAGCCCTACCTCCACATCAAATTTCCTCAGGCCCGTCCTAAGCCCTACCTTCACATCAAATTTCCTCAGGCCCGTCCTAAGCCCTACCTCCAATTCAAATTTCCTCAGGCCCGTCCTAAGCCCTATCTTCACAATCAAACATCCCTATGCCCGTCTTGAGCCCTAATCCTCTTACATTCATTTAGACCCATCATACACCTAACTCACTTTCATTTAGTTCCAACCTTTAGGCTCGTCATAAGACCTAGAACCATCCTTTAGGCTCGTCATAAGACCTAGAACCATCCTTTAGGCTCGTCATAAGACCTAGATCCAACCTTTAGGCTCGTCATAAGACCTAGAACCATCCTTTAGGCTTGTCATAAGACCTAGATCCAACCTTTAGGCTCGTCACACGACCTAGAACCAACCTTTAGGCTCGTCATAAGACCTAGGACCATCCTTTAGGGTCGTCATAAGACCTAGAACCATCCTTTAGGCTCGTCATAAGACCTATAACCAACCTTTAGGCTCGTCATAAGACCTAGGACCATCCTTTAGGCTTGTCACAAGACCTAGAACCATTCTTTAGGCTTGTCATAAGACCTAGAACCATCCTTTAGGCTCGTCATAAGACCTATAACCATCCTTTAGGCTCATCATAAGACCTAGATCCAACCTTTAGGCTCGTCATAAGACCTAGAACCATCCTTTAGGCTCGTCATAAGACCAAGATCCAACTTTTAGGCTCATCATAAGACCTAGATCCAACCTTTAGGCTCGTCATTAGATCTAGCACCATCCCTTAGGCTAATCATAAAACCTAAAACCAACCTTTAGGCTCGTCATAAGACCTAGTTGCATTCCTTTAGGCTTGTAATAAGATTCTTTAGCTTACCCACTCTCATCGAACACATTGCTTTCATCTCATTCATATATGCTCTTCATAAGACCTAGTTGCATTATCCAGGCGCGTCATAAGACCTGGCGACAGAAAAGTTGGCGAGGTGATGGCAATAAATCCTCCTATGTTATGTCAGCTTACTTTGGGATCAACAAATGGTGGGCGAAGGCAATAAGTCCCCTGGGTTTTTACCAGAAGTTATCCCTGCACACCGGCTTAGGGTGATGGCAATAAGTTCACATTAGGTCCAGCCAGGAGCATTGGCACGGGTTTCGGTCCCCAGAAGCATCCGAGCATCATCAACATCATCAGCATCATCACTATCATCAGCATCATTAGCATTTCAACGTCCTTGCATTTGCATACCACCCAATTTTCACTTTTTAGGTTGTCAACGCCTTAGAACCGCTTGACATTATCTCATTTTCACTTTTTAGGTTGTCAACGCCTAAGAACCGCTTGACATTATCTCATTTTCACTTTTTAGGTTGTCAACGCCTTAGAATCGCTTGACATTATCTCATTTTCACTTTTTAGGTTGTCAACGCCTTAGAATCGCTTGACATTATCTCATTTTCACTTTTTAGGTTGTCAACGCCTTAGAATCGCTTGACATTACTCCATTTCACTTTACTTATAGGTAGTCAGCACCTTAGAATAGCTCGACACGGCTTGTTAGCCTCCGACGGCTAGCAAGGTCTGTTCATGATCCAAAATTTAGAGGTATCACTCAAGCATCAACTAGCCTTTTCATCTCCATTACAAAGTCTAGTTGACGGGGGGCAATCTGTTATACCCAAAATTTCAACCCCCGGAAGAGAGTCTCTACTAATAGGCTAGTTTGGTCAAGTGGTAATGATTCCGAGTTTGATCGGCACGATCTGGAGTCCTAGGGACAGCTAGGTCAACTTCAGGGGCATTTTTGTGATTTTCAAAGGCTTCTAAGCCCTCTATAAGCTTTCTCTCTCCTCCAAAGAAGGGTCAAATCAATTCGAAATGCTTTGAAATTTTAACCCATGATAGAGGATGACATTTTGGGCATAATGGTGTTAGAATTTTGATTTTTTGAATTTCCAATAATTTTTTAGCAATTTCTGATTGAATCTGATGATAAATTGAATTTAAAAATTCCAATATCCAAAATATTCGATTCCACTTTGGAAAAATCAAAAATATCATCCTTTAACCATGTTTGAAATTTCATAATCAAATTCCTTTTGGAAGCCTTGAGCTAAAACGTCGGTAAATCTCGGTTTTTACCGGATTTTTCTATCTTTAAGGAAGCCTATATAAGGAACCTTATCCCATGATCCAACCATAACCTCAAGAACCCTAAGCAACCAGAAAACCTAGCCGTCACAAGTCCCCCATGTTTTTACGCATCCAAGCACCAAAATCACATCAAAATCCCCCAAAATCACCACCTAAACACACTTTTCAACTCCCAACACATCGACAATCATCAAACATCAACCAAACCACCTCCAAAACGTGAAAAACATCATCAACAATCAACAACCAGAAGCTCAGGTCGAACTCAATCCAGAACCGGCATCATCGGAGCCTCCGAAGAATCTCAACGTGAAGAATCGTCTTGAATTCGAAGGTAAAACAGGTTATAATTCTACTTTTCTAACTCCCCACAACCTTATTAACTCTCTGTTAAATTTTGGGCTCAAACCAACCCTTTTCGGCTTCTGTACTGTTAATTGCTTTTGCTTCTGCCTTGTTACTTGTTTGTCAAGTCTCGTGCATAATTCGACTTCAAACTGCAATCTTTCAATTACTAACGTATTGTATACCTTTCAGGCTACACGTACATAGTTTTTAGCCAAAAACACCATCGGGAACCACCAGAAAACCCTGTCCGTGGGTGGTCCGGGACCTCGGACCTATGGTCCAGGACCACGGATGGGTTGTCCGTGGCCACGGACACCCACGGATGGCGGCGGGATTTTAAAATTTTTTTAAAAAAAATTTAGGTTTTGCTAAACTATGTCCGGGCCTACGGACGTCCTATCCGTGGCCCTGGACTTTTCAAGTTTTCATTTTCTTTTTAATTCGACTTTTATTTTCACATAGATTAACTAGGGTCCGTGGGTACGGACATTAGGTCCGTAGTCACGGACAGAAACAAAATTTGACCTAATTCTGCCTCTGAAACCCTAGTTTAGGTATTTTTAGATTTCACTTTAATTTTCTGTCAAAAAAAGTTAAAAATTCAAAAAATTAGAAGCGCGCACTTAGGTTAAAAAATGACTCGTAATAAGCTGTAATTAAACTAAGTAGAGGGAAAATGACTTCTAGGGGTAATGAAAGTAATTGAACCCTAAATAAGTCGTATACCAAGCCCCCGAACCTGAACTCTCCTTTCCTAATTTGATCTAGGTTAAAATTAGGTGGCGACTCATAACAGGTTCAAGTGAGCTAGCTTAGGTTTTAATAATTATTGTTATATGACATAGTTATTAATCTTAGGTTATAAGTGGACCTAAAACCCGATTAGATCCTAATCATCTTAATCAACATAGGGTAGGGTTTAAAAATCGAGGCTCACACTAGGTATATTACTTAGCACTCATTACATCTATTTGAATATTGATTATAAGATTCGCAAGTGAACAAAGTCCTTGGCTGTTTTTCAATCAAGAAAACCAAGAGGAAGAGAAAGAGAGAAAGGCTTGAAAACCAAAGGTAAATGATCTACCTTAATGTAGTTTACTACCTTAGGAAATTGTATTTATATTGATATAAACAAACTAAAGAGCCAATGGTAAATGAGTTAGTAAAATAATCATAAGGTGAATTATAAGAGTTTTTATGTATTGCCATGGGATTATTGTGTTAATGCAGGTTATAGCTCCAAATGATGGAAATTCAGTGTTTAATTCATATCATTTAAGGGCCTAAGAGCCATGTCATTTAAGGGCCTAAGTTCCAAGCAATTTAAGGTTATGCATTGTATTTTGAATTGATGTAGTTGAGTGTAATTTGTGTGTAGAGAACATCCATTAAGGATTGGATTGTCTTAAGTTATTTAGGGATGAAAAATTGTGCAATGGGTATAACAA